>JAFHAW010000120.1:0-38052 GCA_019022515.1 Quercus aquifolioides | reverse complement strand
AAAAGTGGGAGTTTTGTGCACTAGGTACCACCTTTTTTTGAGGGTGTTGTGAAAGAGAGGAGTCTATAAATTAGGACAGCTCTAAAACCATATTGATGTAAGACAGCTTATCTTAGGACAAAAAAGGCTAAAATTGATGCAGGATCTTTAATTGAGCACCAAAGGACGAGGACAATAAGATCTACAGCTGATTTAGAGAATGAGGCTAGGATGCTTTATTATGTAATTAATGATAGTTGAGAGACTTTGGGTTGAGACCAAGGGCCAGAAGAATGCTGGAAGGAAGCTAGATTAAAGTCAGAGAGTAAGGGCCTGTTTGGTTAGCTGAAAAAAGTAGTGTTTTCTGTTTTCATTTTCAACGGGTCCACCACAAAAAAACTTGTTTGGTTTAAGAACTTGTACACAGTTTTCATTTTCAGTGTCCTAAAAGTTTGATTTGAATACAAAAAATGAAAGCACCTTTTCAGCGTTTTCATTTTCGTAGAAAATTAATACAATGGCAATTTCGTAAATATTGTGAAAACACAAAGAGCCCCACCTGATTGATGTGTGTGTGTGTGTAAGTGAAAAAAGTAACTTAAAAAAAAAAAAAAAAAAACAATGCCAAACTGTGTATGATGAATTTTATACCTAAATTATGTATTCAAAATAACTTACCAAACATCCTTACATGTAAAAATGAGTCATTTTTTCTATATTCAATTTTAGAATTTGAATACAAAAGAGAATATGAAAAGTGAATACATCACTTTTTAGAACCAAATAGGGCCTAAGAGCCTAAATATCTAGTTTGTCCCTAGAAGATTTTGCCTTTCAAATTGGTGATTAGTTTTGAGAAGTTTCATTTTGGTCTTTTTTCTCTACACTGTCTACTAGAGTGTAACGGAATTGGCTGATGTAGCACCTCTCTCCTCTCACCCCCCCTTTCCATCCATTGATGTGGCACTGTTTTAAAACTAAAAAAAGCCTAATTAGCAACCAGAGTGCGCTCTCTCTATTTTGGGGGATGGGGCTTAGTGAACCATATTTTTGGTTGCTGATCAGGTCTTTTTAGTTTTGAAATTCTGCCACCCCATTGAAAAAACTGCTAGGCCAATTTGGTTACTCCAGCAGATGGAGTATGGAAAAAAGATCGAAATGAAGGTTTTTTGGAAAACAAAGGGACCAATTTGACTTGTGAAATATTGAAGGGAACTTAGGGCTTGTTTAGTTTCAAAAAGTGGTGTATTCACTTTTCATTTTCTTTATTCTATATTTAAATCCTGAATTTGATTATAGAAAAAAACACTTATTTCACATTTGATAGTGTTTGGTAAGTTGTTTTGAATACATAATTAGGGTATAGAATACATCATACCCGGGTTTGGTCATTGTTTTTTATTTAAAAAAAAAAGTAACTTTTTTCATTCACGCACATCACATCACTAAAAAAAAAGTAACTTTCTGTTTTCACAATATTTACAAATATGCCACTGTATTGGTACTCATAGAAAATGAAAACGCTAAAAAGTTGTATTCATTTTTTGTATTCAAATCCAACTTTTAGGATATTGAAAATAAAAACTGAATACAAATGCTAAAACCAAACTAGTTTTTTAGTGGTGGGACCCATTAAAAACTGAAAATGAAAATAAAAAATGGTGCTTTTTTTAGCTAACCAAACAGGCTCTTAAAATTCTGGTAGTTTTTCAGAGGCGAAACATATGCTTTGACAAAAATGAAAACAATATCTAGCCTAGGGACCTTAGACATTCATACCTTAAAAGAGATTGCTTCACACAGATAATGTATGTCAGCACACCATACAAATTGATTCAAGGTGCTGAAAGTTAATTCATTCTTCGTCATTGCTGTCCTGAAAATCATATAATCTATCTAGATTATCCATGCACGGAAAACAAGCAAGTTTTTTTATTTTTATTTTTTGGCATTAAACTGCAATGCAATCTGGGACCTGACCATTTAGAAACTTACCTATATTGACCAAGACCAATGATCAGACCCATTAAACAATACCACAGCTTACCCAACCAACTTCTCGCCAAAACTACAAAGTTTAAGATATGCTTGACAAGCAAAGTTACATAATATTCATATGCCTTAAATGAGCGACATTCAATAAAAGTTTATGATTTGGTTTTCAATTGCGCATCAGGGAGTTGGTTTTTATTTCTCATGACTAAAAAAAGACTATCTGCTTCGTATTTATTCTCTCTTTTAAAAGTATTGGTGTTTTATTACATTTTGGAGAGGAGAAAAATTTGTTCTATGCTTACTTCTACATCTTTGTCATATTTTAAGGTGCTTGTATATACTTTCTTCTTTCTATTCATAGAGAGCTGCAAATACAGGTTGGGGACATGACAAGTTTGAGGGTCCAACAAGAGGCGAGAAAAGACTTGAAAACAAGCCATCAAATCCTGTTCGCGAACTTATGACTCAAGGTGGTTTTAGTCGGGATGATAAAGATTTGCGCTCCAGAGCAAAGGGTAATGATAGGGCCTTTGAGAGCAATAGTAGGCAAAGGGATATGAGGGAGGAGAAGAGATTAAGAAGGAACGGTGATGATGAGTTCAGGCCACAGTCAAGAGAAGGTCATGATAGGAGAGAAGAGAAGAGTTCAAGAAGGCATGATGACAATGAATTTCCGCCGAAGTTGAGAGATGAAAATAGATTGAGAAGACAAGGTGATGATGAATATGAGCTGAAGTCTAGAGGTGGAAGGGAAGAAAAGAGATTGAGAAGGCGTGATAACGATGAGCTAGAGCCAAAGTCAAGAGAAGATCATGATAGAAGGGAAGAGAAGAAATTGAGAAGGTACAATGATAACGAATATGAGTCCAAGTCAAGAGATCTTAAGAGAGAAGAAAAGAGACCGAGAAGGCATGAAGACAATGAATTTCATGGAAGTTAAGAGAAGTTAATGATTGGAGAGAAGAGGTCAAGAAGGTACAATGAGGATGAATTTGAGCCAAAGTCAAGAGAAGATGGAAGGGAAGAAAACACATCAAGAAGGCAAGAGTCAATTCTATCAGGAAGAAAGGTGAGATAAGGGAGGAGGGGAAATAAGGTCAACTCATAGTAGGGATTGAATGTTTGCAATGACTAACTGTTAGGATCACTCTTTTGTTATGGGATGGGACCACTTCCATATGGTATCTTAAGGCTCCGATTGTTTTTCTTTTAGTTTGCCTGAGTTCTATACTTGATTTTGTTTGAATTGTTCCCTCCCTTCCCCGCATTGGCCAAGGATGGCGGTGTAGCTTGAGAGATAGTGGAACTGATGTCCAATCAACTTGGAATGTATCATTTTATGTGAAGTTATTGTAACCCCATAATGATGAGGATTTCAATGTCATTTTCTGTCTATCCTGATTTTCTTCACTTGAGTTGAACTAGTGTTAATTTGCAACAATATCTACGTCGTGGTTGATAAAAATTTCTCAGAGACAAAACTAGGTTTTTTTGGGTTTTAAAGATAAACTGTTGCCCTTGCATGGTCGTGTGTACTGTTTTAGTATCAGGCCATTATTTTGGTTCTGGTTCCACTTCTAGCAGAGATGAAGAGGGGGGCGGGGACATGGCTAATTGCTGAACTGGTTTAGGCGTGTCACAGGACTGGGGGTGGGGCGACATCTACAAGTTAAATAACATGGATTTGGATCCCGGTAAAAAAGTTATTTTTTTTATGACATTTACTAATGATGTCAATTTTGTTTCAGTGCCCATTCAGGTTTGGTTTTTAGAATGTAATATTTTTGGTATTGGTCAATTTTGGTACATGAGTATATCATTTTGGGATTATCGCTAATACAAATATAAATGCAATACATATTTTACACTTATAATTACTTATTATTAGTGAAATAACAAGAATGAAATCAAAATAACATAGTTTATTTTTATTTTTAGGGGAGAACTGGAATTTAATTGGAGTTGGTTGAAATGACCTAGAATGGGTTGGGGGAGGGGGGTTGTTTCTCGTTTCGATTTGCTTATTGGTACGGTATTTTCAACCTGTTCTTGTTGGAGTAGAATAAAATCCATAGCAATGCTTTTAACGCTCTATCTTAGTCATTGAGGGTAAGGGTTGGGATGAAAATATATAAAAAAGGTAAAAACTTTTCTGATCTAAGGATTGAACAAGAATGAGAGGCTGAGAAACAAGTGCCAAACCAGAATTATTATTGGAGCGGTGCAAGAAAAAGGGGTTAAATGGATCCGAATCTGGTTGTCCTACCAGAAACTTCAGACCAAAAAATAAAAGATGCTAAAATTTTCTAGAGATTGTGATGCTCTGATACCAAGTGAGATTGTTTGCAGTTTTAGAAAACTGCAAACTCCGCATTGCATTTGAACATACGATTTATACAAGGGAGGTTACCCTGAGCAAAGGTAAAGTATCTTAGATTATATAGGCAATTGCTAAGTAAAAGAAATAAAAACAAAATTAATGAATGCGGAAACTGAGCTTCAATTCTAATTTTTAACCTCATAAATTTTCCCTTAAAAAATAAACTCAAACATTTTCTTACTTGTTTTCGGCCCACGGCGAAGTCCATCAGTGAGGCTTTACAATTCGGCAAATCCTGCACCTGAATAATGGAATTACAAGTGGCACATTCATAGGCCACTTCATTGCAAAATTTACCACACTTGTCACATGATGCATGGTCCATAGTCTTACGAGCAAGAGTAAGGGGATGTTGGATGTGTAAGTGCTTCCAAACTTGATGTTTCGGCAGTCTTGATACTTGCTATTTAAGAACTCTCCAAATATACATTTGAGATGAGCAGAAAGCTACATATAGCACAGTAATAGAACCAAAACTTTGAATCTCGTTCTTCCTCACAAATTCACAGTAATATTCACCTAAATTATCTTCAGCAATATATCATAAGCTAAGAAGATGATCATGTTGTTTGTGCTTTATAGTGGGTGGCAGTGTAGCACATCCAAAATCTAGAGTAAATTCACATTTAGTGCAACGAAAGATTTTCGTTTTATAATTACAAGCACTACAATTCTCATCCAATGTTGTACTGGAGAGAATGAGGGAATGCTCGTGGCCAACATGAGTAAAATTTTCTGGGATCAAACTACATGAAACATCAAGTTCAAATTCGCATTCGCCACACTCATAGGTAAAGCCATTAGTAAAAAGTTTGCAAGCATCACAAAGAACAAGCATAGGTCTCCTTGATTTCAAGGTGAGCATCTGGCTGTGAAGTGGGTGTTGCTTTTCATGGGGTAATTCTACACAAGATTTGTGTAGAAAAAAAGAACACTGAGCACACTTGTAAAACGGAGGGAAGATGGGCCGTATGCACCCGTCGCATATTTCATAATTCTCGAGTTCATCAGTAAGCTTCAAGTCATGCTCATGACTAAAATGTTTAATTTTTATAGGTATTTCAATTTTGTCCTCTCCCACCTTGGTTGATGACTCAATAGGCTCCTTATCTTTTGATTCCCACTTTAATGTTAACTCCCTACCGACCTTGTCCATAGCACAATCAAGATGGACAACATAATCGCAACTTGAGCAATAATAAATCCCATAGTTTGTGTCCAACTTTTTTACACAAAATTGACAAAGTCGGTCCTCAGATTGATCACTATTGAGAGATTTAGTGAGGTTAAGAGGGTGCTTGTGCCGCATATGTTTGACCATGTGTGGTAAGAAAGCACATTTATGGTGGAACCAAATTCCACAAAAGGCACATAGGCAAGACATGCCCTCACCTTTTTTACCACAAAAATCACAAGTGAATGAGTTTGACCCCTGGACGAGGACCAATGGGTGGTCATGAATTTCAACTTCAAGGATGGATTGCAGCGAAGAAGCACATTTGACATCAAGGACAAATTTGCAGAGGGTACAACGGTAAAAGAAATGTTGGCAAACTAAATTGCAATGACTCCGTGTTGTTTCTTGCATAACTAAAGGGTGTTTGCCATGTATTGGGAGATGCAACTCATGGGGTAGTTTGGCGCATGAATTATGAAGACGAAAGTTACATTGCCCACAACAGACGCATGAACCCACACTTGCTTCACCGCACCCAGTACAGGAGGGCGTACGTTTAAAATAATCAAAACCAAATATTTCGTAATAGATAGAATTGGAATATTGGGCCCAAATCTATAAAAATGTTATCAATTAGGAAATGTGCTTAAATAATCAAATGAAAATTAAAGTTTTTATTATTCTTAACAAAATGATCCTAACCCAATCTCTAGAAGTTAGGTTGGATTGATTTTTAGAGATATTAGATTGGATTGGAGATTACTCAATCCGAGGTAAACGAGTTGCGATGAAAAAATACCCTAAACTAAATCCAACTAACTCAAACCATGCACATCTCCACATAAAAGAAGCAATTTACCATTGGTAGTTTTCAAGAGTCATGGCTCTTTGGTATCGATATTTTTTACTTTAAAATAAAAATATTCTCTTATTTTTATTTCTCTCTCTTCCTTAACCAAAAACCTACATCCTTATTGCAATTGGAAATGAGAGAGAGCAAGGAACAAATCATTGCAAATCTCAAAACAAAATCACTGCATAGCCAAAAAAATATTATTCCTAACTACAAACTCGTCAGGGACTCAGGTTCATTGCTATGAAACGGCCACACCCCTAAGCCTTATGGCACCGCGCCACCATTCCCACCTCCTTATGACCCTCACAAGTCAAAACCCATTAGCATCAAGGATGAGAGTGAGAAACTAACGAGGAAGAGACAATGAGAGAAAGTTGAAAAGATAAAGTACTTTTTGCTAATATAAAGTGCTAATCAGATTTTTTTTTTTTTTTGAGAAACGGTGCTAATATAAAGTGCTAATCAGATTTGATTACACATTATAGCTCGCATTTAGTTTGGTCCTGGATAGTTCAATACTGGTTTTACCTTTCTGGGTTAGTTGGCAAAATTTTAGCTGAACTAATTGGAATCCTGATCCTGTGCTAATGATAAAAAGCTGCAACATCTATCCCATAAATAAAAGTAAAAAGAAGTTGATGAATCAAACAAGAAGATAAAGCCAAGTACAGGCAAGTACATAATATAACTGTTGGCTGTTTTCTCCTTCTAACAGTCTTGGTAACAGAAATGATCTGGACCTCATATACATATATTCCAGAAAGCAAAAGGTTATTATCTTGTGCCTCCTCAACATCATTCAAAGCTTGTGCAATCTTACAAAATTTACAAGTTGCAAGAGTCAATATCTTAATTTATAGAGAAGAAACTTTAATTTGTAATAGAAGCAGCCAAATTTATTTCTAATGCTCCCTAAACGACCTGTAGAGGGTCTGACACATTTGACAAAAGAAGCTGATTTTCAAATTTCTCATCATCCAAGCCAAAGGAGCTGCACAGTTTAAAGCACATTAGAATTAGTAGAAAGAACAACACTTTAAGCTAAAATTCACACTACTATATAACAAAATGTTAAGTGCCCCTGATTATTTTCTCAGTACTTGGTTTGTAATTTGTTGTGATAAGAGCATTTTTCTAATAAACTATAAATGGAAATTGAAACAAAATGGAAGTCCTGGGAGGTAACCCTTTTAAATTCTGCAAGCAAACCCTCTCTATGTAATTAATTCTCAAATGTGTTACCCCACTCCTATTCAACAATTGAAGTCCATTGCTAAGAAAGACAAATCACTTACTTCAATTTCCTTTTTTAAAGTATCTGGTTATAAATGAGCCTTATGAGTAATTCTGGATATCACATTCTTCTTTTTCTTTTACTTCAATGAATAGACTCCCCTCCCAATCACAAGAAGGAGGGGAGGGGGGGGGGCGCCACATAGGTCACTTTACCAGTTCACCTACCAGTTCACCGCTTCAGGGGGCACATTTCAGTGGTAAAAAAAAAAGACCCAATAAAATATTTGATTTAGTTCTGATGATACTCTTTCCTTTGACAATTTACATAGTTGAAAAAAGTAAAAACCAGGACCTACTTAGCCACATTGTGAAGCATCAAGATATGTCAGTAAAGAAAGAAAATAATAATAAAAGGTTGATAATATTGAGGATCTCTTATCAAAGTTCCATTAATTTTAAACTTTCCATATTTAGTGTCAAACAGCACATGAGAAATTTCTCTAAATAGGGGCAAAATAAGGCCTTCATCTTTGTGCAGTAGGCATTAGTTAAAGGACAGATTTGTATGCATGGAATGTATGCACTGCAAATATGTAAAGTATGAGACCAATGAGCTATAGCTCAACTAATTCTTCCTCCTATAATATTGAGATGAAGGGTGAGGTCATGAGTTTAGCACCCACTAGGTGCACGTGTAACTTACCAATGAAAAGATACGAAGTATGAGAAAACTTTCAAAAATACAGGATATGATGATCATAAACAGGTTAAATGTATATGTCATAAATCAAATATTGAAATAGTAAATTCTTACATCATACTTGTTTCAAGTAAAACATTAGTGCAATAGAATTATTACCTTCAAAGAAGAAATAGATGTAAATACCCCATACCTTACTGTTTGCTTGTTGATCCAATTAATCAATCGATCAGCTGTCCGTGCATCATCAATAACATGTATTTCCTTTTTCTCTTGTTTAGGTTCCCAACCACCCAATACAAATTTAGAAGAAGGGGCCCAAAAGAGCATAGGATAATGATCCACAGAAAACTTATCACAAAGTTTAGTGTTTATCTGTGCTGCCAAAAAAAGTGAAAGGAGAATGACCAACCACCAATTCAAAATAAATAGGATCAAGTGTTATGTAAAAAAATGAATAAGAGAGATGCAATAAATCAAACATAAGCGTACTGTTGGAGGTTAATCACGGTTATGGATTACTTGTCTGAAGTTCAGTTACCCTCTTTAATGGTTTGGTTACTTCATTAGCACTGCATTGAATGTATTAAATTTCTTCCTTAACCCTACACCCCCCCCCCCCCCCCCACTCTCTCTCTCTCTCTCTCTAATATTTGTCAACTGATATCAATGCATTTTATCCAATTGTCAAAATGACTGAGGAAAGTGTCTTTCCAGAATAAATCAAACAAAAATGACAGTTGAGAAGATTGGAGGCATTACAATAGGTATTGTTGCCAACCCACTTCTTTCTGGTCCAGATTGCAATTTTTCCCAAGGTCCAAAATCACATTGTTTGTGTCTTCTTCTTTATGTTAGAGCATACAAACCAAATTTTAAGTTAGTGAATTTGGACCCACCATGGTTAATCAACCAGTGAATCTGTTACTACAAGTCTGGTCCATCAAGTGAGCTACATGCTCTTAGTCACACTACTCTGCCAACCATTGGCTTTGATACCACTCATTAAAGTGAAGGACATGTTAGGACATCACATTCCCATGTTTGTTTATTTGAGACTTAGATATGGGGGTTCATGTACAAGTTGAACATCTCCACCTATTAACTTAACTTTTAAGTTGGATACTCGAACATAATATTAAAATCTGGTAACTTATCAAAAATAATAATAATAATAATCAAAATCAAAATCTGGTTTGTTTGTTCTTGGACCTGACTTGCCATGCTTGTTCGGCTTTGTTTCAGCTTTGGTTAGCCGTTAGGCCATAGGGCCCCGTTTGTCTTGATTTAGGTTTTGGTTGGACCAGGGGTATTAAGGAATCAAACATTGGTTGGGTTTGGGACTTGATATGGTTATTACCTAGTTGGGCAACTCCAACTGCTAGCTTAGGCGTCTAGATTGGGTGCTCTAACATTGTACTCATCTATTATTTCGATCTAAGTAATGGTATTGTAGAGCAAAGACAAAATTCAACTACATGATTCATAGACAAAAGAAGTACCCAAAAGGGTGGGGGGGGAATGGTTCTGAAATTCAACACTTAACAGGAAAAAAATTAAACAGGAGCTTATGTAGAAGAAAAATCATTTTCATGTTTCTCACAAAAATCACACCCTAAAAAATCTACCCACGCATTTAAGTGTGACAGAAGCCTAGTCAAGCCACGAAGTTTCTTCCTCAAAAGCCCTATACTTCTAATAGACCCTGTTGAAAGTATTATAAGTTTTCAGCAGGATATATTTCACCCTGTCAAAAATGTATCACATCAGATCATCCTTAGTTGCCTATTTGATAGAAGAGCTTCAATCCATGTTCTCTAGTTTACAGTTTACCCGTGTCTTGTAATCAGATGGTTTAGATTAAAACAACTGTAATTTGAGACAGGGTTATTCTGTTCCTTTGGTGCTTTACTGATATAAGTATGCCAAGAAGTCCAAAAACCTTGCCATAACCATCAAACAAATAGGCTTATCTGTTCCAAACAATCAGCAGATTTAACAGACTTTCAGACACATTAGGACAAATGAAAAGATCACACTAAAATCCAAGAAGCACAGGCAGCAAAAGTTAAAGGAGTACTACTGAATTTAAGCCAGTACATGGAGAAAATAACTTAATCAGGACTTGTTTGAGTTTAATTAGCCTTGCACTTACAAAAGATAGTTTAGCACCCTGTAAAACAGGATCCTTCTTTTATTTATGATCCATCAACTCCATGTAATTGGGGGATCAGATTGGAGTTAATGATTAATGGATGAAATCAATTCCAACATGGAGAAGAAAACAATAAAATACAAGAAACATTTTAGTGTTGTTAATTGGATTTCTATGATTTTGTCCTCCATAAAATTCAGTAGTCATTCTCAGGAGAGGAAAAGGGCACCAAAATCTTCTACAGAATGAAAATATCAGGAATGTAATTCCCATTTCACCTGCATAAAAAAAATGACACCCTGCGAAGAAAGTAATCAAGAAATGTGGCAGCATAAATACCTTCAATGCACAGTCCACTCTCGTCATTATTATGATCCCAGGATGCACTGCATCAGGTCCATTGAAAAGCCTTGCAACTCTTTCGTAATGGGGCTGCATAAATTTATTTTCAATCAATATGACAAAAATTAATAAGACAGCATCCTCTTAAGAATTATGGATCACAAATTTTAGGATATCATACCTTATAATTTCTGCAAGCAGGACACCTGCCACATCAATGAAACCATGTTAAATAAAAACTCAAAACTCCACATGACATACATATCTCCAAATTTATTAGTAATCACTAAACTGCCAATCCATTTAGCAAATCCCAAGAGTAGTAAACCATTTCCTAATTTGTAAGACAATATTATTAAAGAAAAAAAAACATTTGAAAGTATTTAACCTACTGTATATTTATTTGGATTGCCTATTACCTAGCATAATTACTTTTTAGCTTTTAGTACAAATTTCAATACAATACCAAGAACTAATTCTCACAAAATTGTATTCTCTCATAATTCACTTAATCATCAGAATTCATTCTACCATAATTCAAAATCTAAATCCAGTAAATTTACCAAAGTAACCGATCCATGTAGCTAGTAGCCAAAGTAGTAAACCATGTCTTGGTTGCAATCATATATATATAGAGAGATTGGGTTCTAGTTACACCTAATGTAATCTTACACTACTCAATATTTTTTACTTGGACGCGAATATTAACAAATCCCTCGTTAAATTACATTATCGAATTATGATTTTTATAACAAGTTATTGAGTAGTGTAATATTGTTTAGAGTTACATAAGATGTAATTTGAGTCCAACCTCTCTCTCTCTCTCTCTCTCTCTATATATATATATATATATATATATATATGATCAAACAACATATATAATTATTTAGATTGCCAATTCCATAAGTCACAGAGATCTCCAAAAAAATTTCACAACTATTCATTTCCTTAAAAAAAAAATACTGACCAGTTGGCGAAGAATTCGACGATAGCAAAGGTGGCAGGGGTGTCTCTGAAAACCGCATCGAAATTCGTGAAGTTTAAATCGACAGCATAATCGTGAGGGCGGATATCAACGACGACGTTGTCGTTGTCATCGATGATCGCACCAAGGAGCGAGTGAGATGGTGAAGGGAACGACGACGACGATGCCGTTTTTTGAATGAAGAAGAGCAGGAGACAGAGAACCAGATTGAGAAGCCGCAGCTGATGAGACATGCTGGAAGGGTAGGTTTTGTTTCTGTGTACTATGCTGTAGATCTGTAGTAGTTGTTGAGTTGAATAATGTAGATTGTAGTGTGTGTACCAAGTAGCGAGGAACGGTCATTTGATTTAAAGAAGCGAAGACCTCAAATTCAAAGTCTTGCTAGACATGATGCTTGTCTTACTCTTCCTCGTTTCATACCGGTGTTATACGGACTATTTTATGTTATAATTTATTTTTATAAGTTACTTGTATCACCGTATTATATCATGTCTGTGTTTCCTAGACTATAATATTGGCGGATATAGCCGATTATTTCTAATAGGATTTTACTAATGTGTGCCCTTAGGGCACACATTAATTTCTATTTTTGGAAAAAAAATTTTCGAGAATTGAAAAAGTAATGACAACTTTTTCAATTCCCGAGAAAATGTTTCCAAAAATAGAAAGGTTAATGTGTGCCCTAAGGGCACACATTAACCGGACCCTTTCTAATAAAGTTGGACTAGTGAACTGGGCTGGTTCAAATTTTTGTTATATATGGGTCGGTTGACCTATTCTTTCTTTATCATGGTGAAGCAAGCAAAGTGTAATAAGTCTCTTGCTCTTATTAAAATATCCAATTGGGTTGGCAGATCCTATAAGCATCACCTGTTGGATACCTCAAATGGGGGACCATAGGTGCTATAATATATAACATATATGCTATTAGTAATGGCAAAAGTAAATTTTTTTAAACATATATAAATGAAAAGTAAAATGGTGCTTGTTTTAAAATTTTAGGTATAATAGGTCGTAAACACGTTATTTCTTAATTATTACTTAATAAAGTTTGTATGAAAATTTGCAGATTGTGGATTTAATTTGTTATATTAGCAAATAAAAATATTTTTTTGTTTGTTTGTTTCCTTGAGTGAAACAAATAATGATGTTCTTAATTTTTCATCAAACCAAATTTGGGAAGTGATATATGAGTCATATGACTATAGCCCAGGACTTACAGATTGAAGTTATTTTGAGTTTTTTACATTATTTAGGATTTAAAAACGCCACATAAAAAAATAAAAAATAAAAAATAAAACCGCTATAGGGTAGCTTTTTAGTGGTGGGTTAATTAGTTGAGTAGAATATCATACTAATTAATTCAATATATAAAATCGTTTAATGTTGGTCAAAAATTTTGTAATTCAACTAGTTGGTATCTACTAATATATTCTCCCATTTTTGTTATAATTATATATATATATATATATATATATATATATAAAAGCTAAATGTTGTTAACATATTTTGAGATTGCATATTTACTGATATCACGTGTTTATGATATAATATAAGAGATTATTATTATATTTAATCACGTAGTCTATGTTGCCTAGCGTGTAAATATGCTCTTTTTGGTTATTGGTTATCCTATATTAGAGAAAGACTTCAATAAATGAGAAAGTCTAAAAAAACAACCGAATGTTACAACATTTTTATAAATTCTATTTTTTAGTTGTGGTGGGTTTCGGTCTAATATATATATATATATATAGGGTCAAGCTAACGAGTGCCCTAAGCATTTCCCATATATATATATATATATATATATATATATATATATATATATATTCTACTTAAATTTTATCTTTGTGCAGGAGGCATTAGTTAAAGGACAGATTTGTATGCATGGAATGTATGCACCGCAAATATGCGAAGTATGAGACCAATGAGCTATAGCTCAACTGATACTTCTTCCTATAATATTGGGATGAAGGATAAGGTCATGAGTTTAGCACATGCAAGTGCATGTGTAACTTACCAATGAAAAGATACATGTATGAGACAACTTTCAAAAACACAGGATATGATGACCATAAACAGGTTAAATGTATATGTCATAAATCAAACATTGAAATAGTAAATTCTTACATCATACTTGTTTCAAGTAAAACATATAGTGCAATAGAATTATTACCTTCAAACAAGAAATAGATGTAAATACCCCATACCTTACTGTTTCCTTGTTGATCCAATTAAGCAATCGATCAGCTGTCCGTGTATCATCAATAACATGTATTTCATTTTTCTCTTGTTTAGGTTCCCAACCACCCGATAAAAATTTAGAAGAAGGGACCCAAAAGAGCACAGGATAATTATCCACAGAAAACTTATCACAAAGTTTAGTATTTATCTGGCTGCCAAAAAAGTGAAAGGAGAATGACCAACCACCAATTCAAAATAAATAGGATCAAGTGTCATGTAAGAAACCGAATAAGAGAGATGCAATAAATCAAACATAGAAAAGTGTCTCTTTCTTTATGTTAGAGCATACAAACCAAATTTTAAGCTAGTAACTTTGGACCCACCATGGTTAATTAACCAGTGAATCTGTGACTACAAGTCTGGTCCATCAAGTGAGTTACATGCTCTTTGTCACGCTACTCTGCCAACCATTGGCTTTGATACCTATCATTAAAGTGAAGGACATGTTAGGACATCACATTCCCATGTTGGTTTATTTGAGACTTGGATATGGAGGTTCATGTACAAGCTGAACATCTCCACCTATTAACTTAAACTTTTAAGTTGGATACTCTAACATAATATCAAAATCCGGTAACTTATCAAAAATAATAATAATAGCCATCATCATCATAATATGGTTTGTTTATTCTTGGACCTGACATGCCATGCTTGTTTGCCTTTGTTTCAGCTTTGATTAGGCCATCAGGCCTGTTTGTCTTGATTTAGGTTTTGGTTGGACTAGGGGTATTAAGCGTGACAGAAGCCTAGTCAAGCCACAAAGTTTCTTCCTCAAAAGCCCTATACTTCTAATAGACTCCGTTGAAAGTATTATAAATTTTCAGCAGGATATATTTCACCCTGTCAAAAATGTATCACTGCAGATCATCCTCAGTTGCCTATTTGATAGAAGAGCTTCAATCCATGTTCTCTAGTTTACAGTTTAGCTGTGTCTTGTGATCAGATGGTTTAGATTAAAACAACTGTGATTTGAGACAGGGTTATTCTGTTCCTATGGTGCTTTACCGATATGAGTATGCGAAGAAGTTCAAATAACTTGCCATAACCATCAATCAATAGGCTTATCTGTTCCAAACAATCAGCAGATTTAACAGACTTTCAGACACATTAGGACAAATGAAAAGATCAAACTAAAATCCAAGAAGCACTGGCAGCAAAAGCCAAAGGAGTACTATTGAATTTAAGCCAATACATGGAGAGAATAACCTATATAATTATTTGGATTGCCAATTCGACAAGTCACCCAGATCTCCACAAATATATAAATATTTCAGCTAAACAAACAATTCCACAGCTAGTCATTTCGTTAAAAATCCCAATATATGTTAACATAGCATAGATCTAACAAAATGGTAGTAAAGCTATAGAATAATGACCAATGGGGGAAGAATTCGACGATAGCAAAGGTGGCAGGGGTGTCTCTGAGAACGGCATCGAAATTCATGACGTTTAAATCGACAGCGTAATTGTGAGGGCAGATATCAACGACCACGTTGTCGTTTTTGTTGTTGTTGTCGTCATCGATGATCGCACAAAGGAGATGGTGTCATGGTGAAGAGAACGACGAGGATGATGTCAAGTGACTCAAGTCTACATCTCTCATTTCTTTTTCAAAATACTCCAAATAGCTTTCCGAATATTTTACCCCGCTGAATTCAAGTAGATCCTTACGAAAAAAAAAAAAAAAACACCGTAAAAGATGTTATTAGTTAATTTATTACCAGAATTATAGAAGTGGTGCAAGAAAAAGGGGTTAAATGGACCCGAATCTGGTTGTCCTACGAAAAACTTCAGACCAAAAAATAAAAGATGCTAAAATTTTCCAGAGATTGTGATGCTCTGATACCAAGTGAGACTTAGAAAACTGCAAACTCTGCATTGCATTTGAACATAGGATTTATATAAGAGAGGTTACCATTAGCAAAGGTAAAGTATCTTAGATTATATAGGCAATTGCTAAGTAAAGGAAATAAAAACAAAATTAATGAATGCGGTACATGAGCTTCAATACTAAATTTTATCCTCATAAATTTTCCCTTAAAAAATAAACTCAAACATATTCTTACTTTTTCGTTGACGGTGAAGTCCATCAGAGAGGTTTTACAATTCGGCAGACCCTCCACCTAAATAATGGAATTACAAGTGGCACATTCATAGGCCACTTCATTGCAAAATTTACCACACTTGTCACATGAAGCATGGTCCATAGTATTATGAGCAAGAGTGAGGGGATGTTGGTGGATGCCGTATGTGTAAGTGCTTCCAAACTTGATGTTTAGGCAATCTCGATACTTGCTATTTAAGAACTCTCCAAATATACATTTGGGATGAGCAGGATAACAACATTCATCACAATAATAGAACCAAAACTTTGAATCTCGTTCTTCCTCACAAATATCACAATAATATTCACTTTAATCATCTTCAGCAATATATTGTAAGGTAAAAGGATGCTCGTGTTGTTTGTGCTTTATAGTGGGTGGCAGTGTAGCACATCCAAAATCTAGAGTAAATTCACATTTAGTGCAACGAAAGATTTTCGTTTCATAATTACAAGCACCACACTTCTCATCCAATGTTGTACTGGAGAGAATGAGGGAATGCTCATGGCCGACATGAGTAAGCTTTTCTGGTTTCATACTACGTGAAACATCAAGTGAAAACCAGCATAGCTTACACTCATAGGTAAAGCCATTAGTAAAAAGTTCACAAATATCACAACAAGCAAGCATAGGTCTCCTTGATTTCAAGGAGAGCTTGTGGTTGTGAAGTGGGTTTTGCTGTTCAGGGGGTAATTCTACACAGGATTTGTGTAGAAAGAAAGAACAATGAGCACACTTGTAAAATGGAGAAGAGATGGGCCGTATACACCTGTCACATATTTCATAATTCTCAAGCTCATCGGTAAGCTTCAAGTCATGCTCATGACTAAAATGTTTGATTTCTATGGGTATTTCAATTTTGTCCTTCTCCACCCTGGTTGTTGGCTCAATAAGCTCCTCATCTTTTGATTCCCGCTTAAATGTTAGCTCCTTACCAACCTTGTCCATAGCACAATCAAGGTGGGTAACATAATCGCATCTTGAGCAATAATAAATTCCATAGTTTGTGTCCAACTTTTGAGCACAAAGTTGGCAAATTCGGTGCTCAGATTGATCAGTCTTGAGAGATTTGGTGAGGTTGAGAGGGTGCTTGTGGCGCTTATGTTTGACCATGTGTGGTAAGGAAGCACATTTGCGGTGGAACCAAATCCCACATAAGGTACATTGGCAAGGCATGTCCTCAACTTTTTTACCATAAAAATCACAAGTGAATGAGATTGACCCCTGAAAGAGGGCCAATGGATGGTCATGAATTTTGACTTCAAGGATGGATCGTAGCGAAGAAGCACATTTGACATCAAGGACAAATTCGCAGAGGGTAAAAGGGTAAAAGAAATGTTGGCAAACTAAATTGCAATGATTGCATTTGTAAGTGCCCTCATAATGCTGTGTTGTTTTCTGGATAACTAAAGGGTGTTTGCCATGTATTGGGAGATGCAACTCATGGGGTAGTTTGGCACATGAATAATGAAGAAAAAAGTTACATTGTCTTGTCTACAACAGACGCAAGAACCCTCAATTGCTTCACCACACCCAGCACATTTGTATCCATCTCCACTATGTTCTAATTTAAATCTTGCATAATCATACATGAAGTTTCCAGGAAATTCATTGATTATCAGAGGATGCTCATGGAAATGGGGGAAGTGTTGAAGTTCCATATCTGTCAGTTGTCTCCCTGTCAAACACACATTCAACTAATTTTTCTGCAAGACTTGAAAGTGGTGGGTACTTTTACTTTGCAGTTGATTGTGGTGTGTGTTATGCTTTTATGTGAATACATATGATTATCTTAGATACTCACCTCACTGGGAATTGAAGACTTTGAGTAAGCACAACTTTTCATGCACTTCAAAAGAACATACCCTTTAGTCACTCCTTGCATTAAAAAGGGAAGATCATCTTCATATGAAAATAAGATTGGATCTCTTAAATATTATCCGAAAGAAATTGCAGTAAAAGTAAAGTAAAAAGGCTCTCTAACTCATCATAAATTCAAATGGCAAAATAGCAACAAAATCTTATTGCATTTCACTTTTATAATACAATACAAGCTACTTTTTTTTTTAGTTGTTTTTTTGAAAAAAAAAAACTCACGCAATAACAAGAACTTGGACTTGGCTTCAAAACTTCATTGATCCGTTCGGTTGCATGAATATTAATTTATGTTGAGTAGATTTATATTTAAAGCTCCACTTCTATTTGGATTTTTTAAAGTATAATCTAGATAGCTTGATAAAGGAGTGGGAATGAACAAAAAAAAATTATGTGTAATGAAATAGAAAAGAAAGGAATCAAGAACTCTTCCAATCAAACACGCATACAACTAATTTGTCTACATGACTTGAATGTGGTGGGTGCTTTGCTTTTAACTTAGCAGATGTTCTCAAGGGCGGCCCAACAAATTCGGAGGCCTTAGGTGATATATTTAAATGAGGGCTTTTTTTTGTTATCATTTAAATAATATTTAACTAGTGTTTAATATCATTATTTTTTTTATGATAAAACTATATTCTTTTTATTTTGTAATATGCTTTTTGTTTTTTTGGAAAAATGTTAAAACTACAACCAATTTTGCTACAAAAACACTTAGAAACGATGTAATAATTAATGTGATTAGTGATACTTCAAGAATATAATAAACAAGTATTTGAATAAATGATGTTAGAAATATTATTAATTTTACAATATGAGGCTTACAATAATGTATTACCAATCACAAAAAGTATTTCAAAAATGCATTTAATAAGTTGTTGACGTCCACAAATCATATTAATTATCATATCAATTTGTGAAGGTCATTGAATTAAAACTTATAGTGTATTTTTCTATCTAAATTATTTTTTGTGATTAATGACATATATATTTGTAGGACTCATGTATTTAAAGTTGTATTATATCTAGCATTACTTAATTATTTGAGACTTCTTAAAAGTACAAAAAAAAAATCTATATATCCAAAAAAAAAATATATATATATATATTAATTTTTGCCCGAAAATTTGGGGGCCTTCCTCTTGCAGGGGGGGCCCTAGGCGATGGCCTAAGTGGCCTAGGCCTAGGGCTGGCCTTGGATGTTCTATATATGTATATAAATATTAAAGGCTTATTCAATTGTGACCTTCTAATATTTCCAACAGAAACTATTAGGGTTCAAATCCCCTTACTCCAATTATTGAATTATAATTTTTTCTAAAAAAGTATTAAAGGATTATCTTAGATACTCACCTCGAAATTGAACGCTTTGAGTAAGCACAACTTTTCGTGCACTTCAACAGAATGCACCCTTTAGTCACTCCCTGCACTAAAAGGGAAGATCATCTCCAAATGAAAATAAGCTTGGATCTCTTAATTAACTAAAGTAAATTGTAGTAGAATCAAAGTAAAAATGCTTCCTAACTCATCATAAATTCAAATGGAAAAAGTAGCAACAAACTCTTATTGCATTTCACTTCTATAATACAACACAAGCTATCTTTTTATTTTATATATATAAAAGATACTCACACTCGAACAAGAACTCTGATTTGGCTTCAAAAGTTTGTTAGTCAATTTGGTTGCATGAATTTAGGTTGCGTAGATTTATAAGCTCACTTCTATTTGGATTTTGTAAAAGTAGAATCTATATAGCTTGAAGGAGTGGGAAGGAATGACCAAATAAATGTATAATGAAATAGAAAAGAAAGGAATCAAATTCAAATGGTTTCTTTTTCTTTTGTAGCAGAATGATCTTTTTCTTGTTTTTTGGATGTTGGGAAGAATAATATATATAACTTTATAGTCATTATATATTCCTTGATTTTTATTTGTGGTTAATTGAATGGGAAAAAAAAATCTAATTGGACTCAATTAATAATTAGTGTTTCGTCCATATAATAATAATTAAGAAATTTTATTATTATATGTACATTGATGTGGGGGTTCATGTACAGGCTGAACATCTCCACCTATTAACTTAAACTTTTAAGTTGGATACTCTAACATAATATTAAAATTCTGTAAGTTATCAAAAAAATAATAATATTAATAATCAAAATCAAAATCCGGTTTGTTTGTTCTTGGACCCGACTTGCCATGCTTGTTCGGCTTTGTTTCAGCTTTGGTTAGGCCATCAGGCTGGTTTGTCTTGATTTAGGTTTTGGTTGGACCCAAAGACGAACCCCGGGGGGGGGGGGGGGGGGGGCCCGGGCCCAAAAAATTTTTTTTTTAGTATATAAAATTTTCAAAAAAACAAGAAAGTAAAAGGCTTGCCCCCCTTGGTTTTTAGCTCCAGCCTCCCCTGACCTGAAATCCTGGGTCCGTCCCTGGTTGGACCAGGGGTATTAAGGAATCGATCATCAGTTGTGTTTGGGACTTGATATAGTTATTTCCTAGTTGGGCCACTCCAACTGCTAGTCAAGCCACAAAGTTTCTTCCTCAAAAGCCCTGTACTTCTAATAGACCCTGTTGAAAGTATTATAAATTTTCAGCAGGATATATTTCACCCTATCGAAAATGTATCACTGCAGATCATCCTTAGTTGCCTATTTGCTAGAAGAGCTTCAATCCATGTTCTCTAGTTTACAGTTTAGCTGTGTCTTGTAATCAGATGGTTTAGATTAAAACAACTGTAATTTGAGACAGGGTTATTCTGTTCCTTTGGTGCTTTACTGATATGAGTATGCAAAGAAGTCCAAATAACTTGCCATAACCATCAATCAAATAGGCTTCTCTGTTCCAAACAATCAGCAGATTTGACAGACTTTCAGACACATTAGGACAAACGAAAAGATCACACTAAAATCCAAGAAGCACAGGCAGCAAAAGTCAAAGGAGTACTATTGAATTTAAGCCAGTACATGGAGAAAATAACTTAATCAGGACTTGTTTGAGTTTAATTAGCCTTGCACTTATAAAAGATAGTTCAGCACCCTGTAAAACAGGATCCTTTTTTGATTTATGATCCATCAACTCCATGTAATTGGGGGATCAGATTGGAGTTAATGATTAAAATCAATTCCAATGTGGAGAAGAAAACAATAAAATACAAGAACCACATTAGTGTCGTTAATTGGATTTCTATGATTGTGTCCTTCATAAAATTCAGTAGTCATTCTCAGGAGAGGAAAAAGGCACCAACATCTTCCATAGAAAGAAAATATCAGGAAAGTAATTCCCATTTCCCCCACATAAAAAATATGACACCCTGCGAAGAAAGTAATCAAGAAATGTGGCAGCATAAATACCTTCAATGCACAGTCCACTCTGGTCATTAATATGATCCCAGGATGAACTGCATCAGGTCCATTAAAAAGCCTTGCAACTCTTTCGTAATGGGGCTGTATAAATTTATTTTTCAATCAATATGACGACAAATAATAAGACAGCATCCCCTTAAGAATTATCGATCACAAATTTTAGCATATCATACCTTATAATTTCTGGAAGCAGGACTCCTGCCAGACCAATTAAACAATGTTAAATTTTAGCATATCATACCTTTGTTTTAATTTCTTCAAATGCGCGTGTTTACAACAACAAAGCCTTATTCCCAATATCATGTGGTTGGGCTGGTCAGCTATTGATCTCCAATGGAATAATTAGGGGACATTCACATACTTTAAAAAAAAAAAGTTCATTTTGATAAGAAAAAAGAAAAAGAAAAAGTAATCACTAGGTAAGCTTCCAGTCCATTTAGCTAATCGCAAAAGTAGTAAAGCATTTCTTAATGGCAAGACAAAAATGTATTCTCTCAAAATTCGCTTAATCATCAGAATTCATTCTACCATAAATCTAAATCTAAACCCAATAAATTTACCGAAGTACCAAACCTGCTGATCCATTTGGATAGTAGCCAAAGTAGTAAACTATGTGTTAGTTGCAATCTAACATAATTTAAAAAAAAAAAAAAAAAAATCATTTGAAAATTATGAAACAACCTATATAATTATTTGGATTGCCAATTCCACAAGTCACCCAGATCTCCACAAATACATATATATCAGCTAAAACAACAATTCCACAGCTAGTCATTTCCTTAAAAATCCCAATATCCATTAACAAAGTATAGATCTAACAAAATGGTAGTAAAGCTATAAAATAATGACCAGTGGGCGAAGAATTCGACGACAGCAAAGGTGGCAGGGGTGTCTCTAAGAGCGGCATCGAAATTCGTGACGTTTAAATCAGCAGCGTAATCGTGAGGGCAGATATCAACGACAACGCGTTGTCGTTTTTGTTGTTGTTGTCGTCGTCGACGATCGCATCAAAGGAGCGAGGGAGATGGTGAAGAGAACGACGAGGATGATGTCAATTCTGCATCTCAGCCCTGCTGCACGGTGGATGTCTTGTTTTTTTTTTTTTTGACAAAGGATGTCTTGTTCACTATGCCCACAACTGACCACAAATACTTGTAAATGGCGGCCACCTGTTCTTTGTGCTTTACTTCAGCTTCAGCCTTAGAAAAAAAAATTATAAACAACACCATAAAAGATGCTATTTTTTTTTTTTTTGAGAATCAATACAAGACAATTTTATTAAGCTGAAACAAAATCAGAAACCACAAACTCAAAAACATCCGGAGGAACATGCTCCATCCAGACTAGCAAAGGTAATGACCCTCTTGCTCTCTTAGCTAAGGCATGAGCAACACTGTTGCCCTGCCGCCTTGTATGAGAAAAAGAGAAAGTTCTAAGCGAACTCACAATAGACAAAAAGTCTTTAACAAACTGACCAATAGACGGGTGGCCACCATCAGCTGCCTTCAACGCATTGCACACCACCTCCGAGTCACCTTCAAACACCGATTGAAATATACCCACTTCTACTGCAAAAAGAGCTGCCCTTCTTGCAGCCAGGGCCTCCAAGACCTCCACCGAATCCGGGTAGGGAATTCTTTCAGATAGCGCCGCTACCACCTCGCCATTTGAGTTCCGAATTACAACTCCAATTCCTGCCTCTCTAGACTCTGCAAAGACAGCCCCATCAAAGTTTGTCTTGTACATCTCCCCCATTGGAGGTCTCCAAATGGTTCTTCCAGGTATGGTTTTCGGCTTGATCATTGGGAATTTCCTCTGATACTCAGCAAGATAGTTGCTGGCTGTGTCGAATATCTTCACAGTAGGCAAACACACCTCTTCTAGTCTAATCTTGTTCCTACGGTGCCATATAAACCAAGCCACCGTAGCAAATAATTCCAATCTTCTTGTTTGCTGCCCCACGAGCTGAATTAGCTCACAAACATTGCGAATTCCAGGGAAATCAGAACTGATCCAGCTAAATACCGGTGCCCAAATAAGCCGCAGTGTATCACATCCCCAAATGGCATGAAAGGTCGACTCCTGCCCCGCTTGGCAGAGGTTGCACTCTGCATTATCTATAATTTTCCTTTTCCTCAGATTCTCCTTTGTAGGTAGCGCTTCAGAACAAACCCTCCAGAGAAAAGTTTTGATTTTATTAGGTACCCGAAGTTTCCATATACGATTCCAGAAAATCTTTTGATTCGAGGTGTCTGAACTCGCTGCATTCATACTTCTTTCATCCTCACATAGCAACTTGTACCCGGTTTTAACCGAATACTCACCACTTCGACAGTGTGGCCAGATTATACTATCTGCTTGACTTGACCAACAGAGAGGGATAGCTTTTATTCTTTGTGCTTCAAACCATAGGAAATGCTGGTCAATTAAACCATGGTCCCATGTTCTTGTGTCAGGCCTAATCAAACAGTCCACAGTGGCTCCTTCTAAGGCAGGTATACGCGGAGATAACACCTTGGCTGACTCCTTACCTGGCAACCAACTATCATCATAAATTTTTATACTCCTTCCGTCCCCCAACCTCCACCTCATTCCCAAGGAAACCACCTTTCTAGCCTTTAAGATGCTCTGCCATGCAAAGGACCCAGTAGCTGCCGACGCTTCAAAAACTGACCCTCTAGGAAAATATTTTGCTTTGAAAACTCGGTAAAACAGAGAGTTTTGGTCCTTCAAAAGCCTCCATACCTGCCTTGCTAGCATTGCATCATTAAATTTTGCCAACTCCTTAAAGCCCATCCCGCCATCCGCTTTGGGTTTACACAGAACGTCCCATCTCTTCCAATGGACTTTCCTTTGTTCACCCTTCTGCCCCCAGTAAAATTTTCGAATCAGCGCCTCAATCTCATCACACAATCCCACTGGTAGCTTGAAGCAACTCATAGCAAAAGTGGGAATTGCTTGTACCACAGCCTTAAGTAAAATCTCCCTGCCTGCTTGGGACAATAACTTCTCCTTCCACCCCTGAAGTTTACTCCAAACCCTCTCCTTGATGTAGTTGAAACTTGCTTTCTTTTTCTTCCCCACTACCGCTGGTAGGCCAAGGTACGTCTCATATTCTTTAACTTCTTGCACCCCAAGGAAAGCCGAAAGATTGGCTTTTGTTTCTATGCTTACAGCCTTGCTGAAAAAAATGGAGGTCTTTGCTCGATTGAGTTTTTGGCCTGAAGCTTGTTCATACAAAACTAAAATGTTCTGAATCACCTGCAGATCAGACCTGGATGCTCTACAAAATAGCAAGCTATCATCCGCAAAAAATAAGTGAGAGATCCTTGGACCCCGTTTGCATAAGGAAAAGCCCCTTATTTGATCATTAGCCGCTGCCTGTTGTAACATCCTATTTAGGCCTTCCGAACATAGAAGAAAAAGATAAGGTGACAATGGATCACCTTGTCTAATCCCTCTAGAAGGCTTGATATCTCCCTTAGGCTCCCCATTCACCAAGATTGAGTATGACACTGTGCTAATACATTCCAATACTAAGGTGACCCATTTTTCACAAAATCCCATTTTCTCCATAATCTTCGCCAAATACTCCCATTCCACCCGATCATATGCCTTGCTCATATCCAACTTCATGGCCATGAACCCCATCTTCTTAGATTTTTGAGCCTTCATGTGGTGTAAGGTCTCGAAAGCAACTAAGATATTATCTGTAATAGCTTTAGAAGACTGAAACGCACTTTGAGATTCAGATATCACATAATGTAAAATTTTCTTAAGTCTATTTGCTAGAACTTTAGAAATAAGTTTATAGAGAATATTACAAAGTGCAATAGGACGATAGTCTGAAACTCTCACCGGGCTCTTTACCTTAGGAATGAGAGTGATAAAAGTCCGGTTAATGGAAGGTGGGATTGACCCTGTGTTGAGACAGAACAGCACTGCCTCTGCCACTTCATCCCCAATAGTTGGCCAAAATTTCTGAAAAAACAATGGGGGCATTCCGTCAGGCCCCGGCGCTTTCAAGGGGTCCATTTGATGCAAAGCCAAATCAACTTCATCCCTCCTAAAAGGTGCAATCAGCTCCTGATTCATCTCATATGTGACAGCCACGTTGGTAGCTTCAAGTGCTGCCTCAATCGAGTTTGGCGAAGAAGAGGTGAACAAGGATTGGTAGTGCTCCACCAATATGTTGGCAACCTCACTCTCATCCACACACTTTTCGCCCACAGAGTTTTCCAATGTGTCTATTTTGTTTCGTCTAAACCTGTGTGTAGCTCTGCTATGGAAGTAGCGGGTGTTGCTATCCCCTTCATGCAGCCACAGTGCTCGGGACCGTTGCTTCCACATTTTTTCCTCCTTAGATAGCAAGTCATTAATCTCCCTTTTCAGCCTCAAAACCCGGTTCATAGGCCCTCCTGTTGTGGCAGCATCTTCAGCCTTTCGCAAAAGAAGTTTCTTCTCCTTCAAAAGCCGTGTAATATTCCCAATAGCTATACGACTCCACCACTTGAGCTTAGTTTGACATTTAGTAATCTTCCCTTCAACCTGAGCCATCGCATGACCAGTTGCATTGTAATGCCAAGCTGACTCTACAGTTTCCACACACCCCTCCTCTTCCAACCACATGTATTCAAACCGCCACGGTTTTTGTCGACGTGAAGGTATTCCATTGAGGCAAATGACAATTGGCTTGTGATCCGAAGAACCACACTCTAAGTGCACTACCTTGGTTGCCGGAAACTTGTCAAGCCAATCCATAGTGGCAACAGCTCTATCCAATCTTTCCCAAATGGTAAATCCACCGGGGTGTCCATTACACCATGTGAACTTTCCTCCCTCAAAACCAAGGTCTCGAAAGCCACACTCATCCAACACGTCTCTAAACTCTTGCATCTGTCCACTCGGTCTTAAACGTCCCCCGAGTTTCTCATGGCTTCTAACAATCTCATTAAAATCCCCGGCACAAAGCCAAGGTATGGAGTTTCGAGTTTTTAACCTGCGCAGACATGACCACGAAAGATGATGGTTGCTTGTATTCGGCTCCCCATAAAACCCTGTAAACCTCCATTCATCTATCTTCCCCTTGTTTAAAATACCATCTATGTGATTTGGAGAAAAGGTGCCTAAGGAGAAGTCGACATCCCTTTTCCAAAAAATAGCAATACCTCCCCCTCTTGTTTCCCGACCAACCTCTATCATACCACCAAAATTCAATCTATTTCGAATATCTTCTAGCCTTGCCTTATCCAGCCATGTTTCGGCTAAGAACACAACTGAGGGATCTTGTGCTCGGATTAAATCCCCAAGCTCCTGTTCTGTCGGAAGGTTCCCAAGCCCCCGACAGTTCCAACATAAGACATTCATTGGTTATGGCGGGGCTGGGAACCAGCCTCCACCACTCGATCCTCTTCCTTCCTGTCATGAAAAACCTGTCTTCTTTTAGTTGGTAATTCATAGCAGTCCACGTCCATGTGAGATCGTTTAGAGGAATAACAGACCTCATCTGAAGAACCCTCTGATTTCTTGTTAACAATACTGCCAGTCCGCTTCCACGTTTTTGGATAAGAGCCCCCCTTACCTTTTTTGCCAGATTTTTTAACAAGGAAGTCAGATAACAGTTCATCATTAGTATCAACGTGAGGGATACTTGGTTTGCTTAAAGACTGACTGTCAAATAACTCTCCCTTTTTTGCCGGGGTTTTAACATTTGAAGGGGAAGGAGTTGAAGTGAGGGTGGGTTGCTGAGGAGTTGAGAAAAAATTATGGGTATGGACAAGGTTTGGATGAGTAGTTGGGTTAGTGTTTGGGCTAGTTGAAAGGCTTGGATGAGTAGTTGGGCTAGTTGAGAGGTTTGGTTTTGATGTTGGGCCTATTAAAGAATTTGGTCCAAAGTGAGTTGTCATACCTGATGGAGATGACATGTGAGCCCGTTGGGCCTGCTCGGCCTTAGAAGAGTGATCAGCTGATGTTGGTTGGTCATGCATATATTGTGATATGCCAAGAGTACTGATAGCAGGGGCGCACTCCTCCACTACACTCTGATCTTGACAGAGAGTACTAATGGCAGGGGCGCACAGCTCCACTACACTCTGATCTGGACAGAGAGGTTCCACTCCTCCTTTTCCATGGGTAGTGGGGTGTGAGGGGAGATGAGGTTGAGCGTGTGCCAGACTTGGTGGGCCAGAGGTTTGTCTTGGGTTGTCAGATGCCAAGTTGGACCTCGAGGTAGGTGGACACCCCAAATTTGCCTCCGATTCCGATGAGGGGCGATCAGGTTTTTCATAGACTCCGATCGGGATATGGTCAGACTCTGGTCTAAGCCACGATCCGGAGGCCTTAAAGTTAGAGCCAAAGGGATTTGGCAGGTAGTATGAATTTCTCCTACAATCTTTTTCCTCATGCCCAATAATCCCACAATTGTAACAAATCTCTGGCAGTTTCTCATACTTTAGGCTGATCCACAAGTCATTCAAATTTGGACGAGGGAGGAAGACCCCGGGTAAGAGGGGTTGAGCAATGTCAATGTCGATCCTCAATCTGGAGAAGCGTTTCCATTCAGGGCCTCCATCTCCGGTGAAATCTACCTCAAGAACTTCGCCGGCCAAAGCTCCAATGTTTCTCAGGTTAACTTCAGATAGCCATAGCGCAGGAAGACCATGCACTTGGACCCAAAAGGAGGATTTGGAGAAATCAACTTCTTGCCACGACAGACTGGGGCTCCATTTTTTAAGAATAAGATGCCCCCCTCTTATAGACCAAGGGCGTCTGTTGAAGGCTTTAAGAGCATCTGACTCATGCTGGAATCGAAAAAGGAAGATGTCACAATGTAGCTTTTTAACATCCAATGGGTAGACCGGTCTCTAGGCTTTGGTGACAATGTCTTTGATGATACTTAAGCCAAGGTTTTTTGATGAGATGATCTTTCCCAGGAGAGTTGATCCGGCTTGGATGTCACTGGTTTGGTTTGGAGGGAGCTCAAGTCTAATGTCTTGAATGGAACATTGTTTTGTGCGTTTGGCGAGATCTGAGACGTCCATGAGGAGATAGGGGTTAAATGTGATGTGGATGGCAGATTGGGATTTGGGATGGAGATGAGGAGATAATGGATGGGCGGCAGAGTTGCTGGGAGCTGGAGGGGACAGGTAGCAAAAGTAAAGGTTACTAGGGTATGTTAGTATCAGGAGGTAAAGAGTAGGGGATAGGTGTGATGGGGCAGGTGGGGGTCGGAGGAGAGGCCAGGTGGACGGCAGAGACTAGCTCTGGGTTAGGGGTGCTACAGAGAGCACGGGTGCTATTAGTTGACTTATTACCGTTAATAACAAGTATGGTGTTCTACTCAACCTAACTTTGCGCAACATTTGTTTTGTTAGTATATAGATTAGACTAGATTAGTCTACTGGGGTTAGCCCAGTATATTACTTGTACTGCACTCATACCTAACCTATATAAGACTCTCTTTTGTACATTGTTTTACACACATCAATATACAGATTATTCAGTCATTCTCTCTCACTTTATATTGTTAACATAGTATCAGAGCCATTCCTCTGACTTCCTGGCTCCTGTGGATAGGGGTGTCCACGGGTCGGGCGGGTCGGGTTTGTGCCCAACCCGCAAACCGACCCGTAGACGATCGGGTTGCAGATTCTCAACCCGCAACCGATCCGTTAAGAGGGTCGGTTTTCGCGGGTCGGTTCGCCGGCCGGTGCCGTCGGTTTCGGGTGAGGCCGAAACCCGACGGAAAACACAGAAAAAAGCCAAAATCGGAGAGATCTCGCCCGATCCGGCCAAGTTCCGGTGAAGATTTCATCAAATCCGACTATTTTTCTCCCAAATCGTGCCGGGAATCTCTGGATCTGCTGTATCTATGCCGGATCTACCTGTTTTGGTCGCCGAAATCTGCCAAATCAAGCTGAAAACTCGTCGGAATCGCTGGAGAAATCGCCAGAATTTGGTGTCTTCGGGCGGGTCGGGTTTCACGGGTTTTGAACGATGGGACTCGAAACCGACCCGCCGGTCGTCGGGTTTTGGAGATCGGGACCCGCGGCCGACCGTCGGAGCTGTCGGATCGGGTGAACGCCGGTCGGGTACGGGCGGGTTGGGCGGGTTGGGCGGGTGGCCGGGTGGGTTGGACAGCCCTACCTGTGGACATCTCCAGCGTTCATCCGCTGCCCTCGCCTTCATCCAGTAGTCACTGTCAGAAGCAAGTCACCGCCGTCACGCCCATAACCCCTAAAACACTCGGATTTCGTCAGTTTTGTTGATCAAACTGCCAAAGCCAAGGCAGAGATTGACAATCATCAGATCCCAAGCAAAACCCAACAAAAATCTGCCAGAAACAACCTTCCATGCGCCTCCACGCGCCATCTGAAGTTTCTGCCTCACGAGCACGCACCTCCACGCGCCTCACGCGTCGGTCCACGCGCGTCACGCGCCCTGCCCCGTTTCACGTACTGCCACGCCAGCCCTAGGGTGACGTCACACTGCCACGTCAGCATCCCGAGCCGTTGACCGGGTTGTTGACTTTGACCAGACTGTTGACTTTGACCAAAGTCAAAATTTTCAACAGGACCTGTCTTGCTCAGTTTTTCACGTAGATTCTGATTTTGGACTCCATTTCTGTAGTTGAGGTCTTTAAATCTCACTTTTTGATCATTTTCTTCATTATAGCTCAACAAAGTGAACGAGATATCATACGTCCTATCACCATTATGTTGGATGGTCCTTCTAACTATCATGCATGGTCTCAGAATATAACTGTCTTTCTCAAGGGTCGTAAACTGTGGAGATATGTGACTGGTTCAATTCCTAAGCCAGTACCAAACCCTAAGTCCAAAGCCACAGCTGCTGAAGAATCTTCCAAGACTACAACAGATGATTATGAAGAACGCCTAGAGAAATGGGAAAGTATTCAGAGTAAGATCTTGTCTTGGTTTATCAATACCTCTATTTCCTCCATTCATAATCTTCTTCCTCATCTTGAGACTGCTGAGGCTACTTGGAAATTTTTGGCCGATCCCTATAATTGTACTAATGATTCAAGCCTGGAGTTCCACATTGAATCAAAGCTTTATTAAATGCGCTAAGAGAAAGGTCAGTCTATTTCTGATTTTTATTCTCAAACTTCTACTATGTGGGAACAACTCTCTGCTGTAGATCCTCCACTAGTGTGTTCTAAGGACATTGAACTCTTTGTCAAATATCGGGATCGCCGTAAATTTATGCACTTCATGATGGGTTTACGTGAGGATTTTGAGCCTGCTAAGACTTCTCTGTCTAGCCGGTCTCCTACTCCTTCTCTTGATGCTGCAGTCAAGGAGCTCATTTCCGAGGAGAACAGTCGGCCTACTCATCATATGTCATCATCTGACATGTATTGGCTACACCATCTCCACAGCTTCCCATTGCTGCATTCACTGCTCCTCCACAAATAAACTCTGGGCGTCCCACCTCTCAGTCTTCGAAAGGTACTCGCTGTAAGTTTTGCTGTGCCAAAGGCCATGACATCTCAATTTGTCACAAACTGCAGACATTTATGCAAAAGCAGAATAAAGCTTCTCTTCCTCGGGCAACTGTTGTATGTTCTTTAGATCCATCAGTTCCTACAGGTACATCTTTGGCTTCCTCACTTACTATAGCTGATATTGAGGTAGTAGTTCAACAGGTTTTATCTTGCACTTCTACTGCCCTTTCTGTCACCTCAGGTAAACAACCATAGTTTTTTTGATACTGCATGTTGTAACCATATAACTCCTGATGAATCCTAATTTTCTGATAAGGCACCCTTAGAACATCCAATCACCATTTACACTGCTGATGGAACTCCTATGCCTGTTAGTCATAAAGGAACAATCTCTTCTCCTTATTTATCCCTTAGTGACACTTTTCATATACCAAAGTTATCCCTTAATTTGCTTTCTGTTGGTCAATTTTGTGAATTAGGCATAGATCTTCTATTTACTAATCATGGTGTGGATGTGCAGATCCCCGGACGGGTCAAGTACTTGGGACAGGCCGTAAGGTTGGTTGCATGTTTGAGGTTCATGACTTGAAGATTCCTTCAAAAGTTGTTTCTACAGCTACTACCACTGACACCCCCTCACCTGATCTATGGCATGCTCGTCTTGGTCATCCATCCTTATCTCGTCTTTAGTTGTTAGCTTCTCAAGGACATTTAGGTTCAGTTCAGTTTCAAAAATTTGATTGTACTTCTTGTCATTTTAACAAACAAACAAAATTGTCCTTTAATAATAGTGACTCATTTTCTTCTGCACCTTTTGATCTTATACATTCTGATATTTGGGGTCCTACACCTATTCCCACTGAGGGGGGATCTAGATATTTTGTCATATTTGTGGATGATTTTTCTCGATATACTTGGATTTATCTGCTTTACCATTGGTTTGAACTTGTGTCTATTTACCAAACATTTCATAAAATGATTGAAACACAGTTCAATCGCACTATCAAAGTCTTTCGATTAGATAATGCTCAAGAATATAATGATAACTCTTTCCTATCTTTTTTAGACAGTCATGGTACCCTTCCTCAGCGGTCTTGTCCTTACACCTCTCAACAAAATGGTCGTGCAGAACGAAAATATCGTCACATTCTTGATGTTGTCTGCACCCTTCTCATTTTTGCCTCTCTTCCTGAGTGCTTTTGGGGTGAGGCCGCACTTACTGTTGTGTACACCATTAATCTTATTCCTTCACCAACTACACACAACAAATCTCCATTCGAACTTCTCTATGGTCAAACTCCTGACTACTCCTTTCTTTGGGTTTTTGGTTGTGCTTGCTTTGTCTCTCTTCCTCTTCATGAACAAACAAAGCTCCAGCCTCGTGCTTGTCTTTGTTGTTTCCTTGGTTATGGTGTATCTGAAAAGGGGTTTCGCTACTATGATCCCATTTCTCATTGCCTTCGTGTCTTCCGTCATGTTGAGTTTTGGGAACATCGTCCTTTCACGAGTCTTTAGCAGTTTCCTACGTCCTCTTCCTCAGAGTCTCCCATTTTTACTGATCTTTTCCTCCCTCTCTATCCTGAACTTGTGGAGGATTCTTCAACATTGGCTGCCTCTCCAGACGACTCATCTCCGGTTCTGTCCCCGGCATATGACCCGCCTGTCTTGGATCCTGTGGCACCACCCTCTCCTGAGTCTCTTGTTGGTCCTGAACTTCATCGTTCCACTCGGGTAAGCATTCCTCCCCCTTATCTCACTGATTATCACTGCTCTTTTGCTCTTGCCACCCTCTATGAACCTCACACCTATCGTGAGGCCCATACTGACCCTCTTTGGCAGCAAGCTATGAACGAAGAACTAGATGCCCTTCATAAGAATCACACTTGGGATATGGTTGATTTGCCTCCTAGTTAGTCTGTAGTAGGTTGTAGGTGGGTTTACAAGATCAAGACCAAGGCTGATGGATCTGTTGAACGGTACAAGGCTCGCCTAGTTGCCAAGGGCTTTACTCAGGAGTATGGCATTGACTATGAGGAAACATTTGCTCCTGTTGCTCGCCTTACATCTATCAGATGTCTCATTGCTATGGCTGCTGTTCGTCGTTGGCCTCTTTATCAAATGGATGTGAAGAATGCTTTCCTTAATGGAGACCTCTAAGAAGAAGTATACGTGCAACCACCCCCTGGCTATCCACACTCAGGCAGTCAAGTTTGTCACATTCGTCGGGCTCTTTATGGCCTCAAGCAGGCTCCTCGAGCTTGGTTTGAAAAGTTTAGCTCAATTGTTGCTCAGCAGGGTTTCACTTCGAGTCCTCATGACACTGCTCTCTTTGTCTGAAGATCCTCTGCTGGTATCACTCTTATTCTTCTTTATGTTGATGATATGATTATTACTGGAGATGATTCTGCAGGTATCCGCTCTCTTCAGCACTTCCTTAGTCAGTATTTTGAGATGAAAGATCTGGGCACTCTCAGTTATTTTCTTGGGCTTGAGGTTACCTCATCCTCTGATGGATATTATCTTTCCCAAGCTAAATATGCTTCTGATCTTCTCTCTAAAGTCAGTATCAATGACAACAAGACTGTTTCCACTCCATTGGAATACAATGCAAAGCTCACACCCTTGGATGGTGAACCTATATCCGATGCTACTCGCTATCGTCAGTTGGTTGGAAGTCTGATCTATCTCACTGTTACTCGTCTAGATATTTCACATGTCGTGGGTATAGTTAGTAAATTCATGGATGCCCCTCGTTCTGTCCACTATACTGCTGTTCTTCGGATTCTCCGATATGTCAAGGGTACACTTTATCATGGTCTACACTACTCCTCTCGGTTTTCTCTTGAGCTTTATGCTTATTCAGATGCGGACTGGGCAGGTGATCCGACTGATCGATGCTCTATTACAGGTTTCTGCTTCCTGTTGGGTACTTCTCTTGTCTCATGGCGTAGCAAAAAGCAGGATGTTGTTTCCCATTCCAGTACTGAGGCTGAGTATCGTGCCCTTGCCGACACCACCTGCGAGCTTGTCTGGCTTCGCTGGCTCTTGGCTGACATGGATGCTCCACAGCCCACTGCTACTTCTCTTTATTGTGACAATCGTAGTGCTATCTACATTGCTCATAATGATGTCTTCCACAAACACACCAAGCACATTGAGATCGACTGCCATATCACTCGCCAGCATCTCAAGAAAGGCAATCTCAAGTTGTTCTCCATCTCATCTGCTGACCAGCTTGCTGATATCTTCACCAAGTCTCACCCGCCTGGTCGTCTTCGAGATCTTATATCCAAACTCCAGTTGGCTTCCTCCTTGCCACCTCGAGTTTAAGGGGGGATGTTAGTGTATAGATTAGGCTAGATTAGCCCATTGGGCTTAGCCCAGTATATTACTTGTACTGCACTCATATTACTTGTACTGTACACATACCTAGCCTATATAAGGCTCTCTTTTGTACATTGTTTTACACACATCAATATACAGCCTATTCAGTCATTCTCTCTCACTTTATATTGTTAACATGTTTTTTGGCAAATCGATAGACAAATCCTAAATAATGTCAAAAAGTTGTTAATTCACTATATAAAATAGTTTAATGTTGGTCAAGTATTCAAACTTTCCTTGGAAACATATTATAATTGAGAAGCCATGAAAGAATCATGGTATTACATCGTTTCCAAGCAAGGAAATTTGGGTCTAAACTCAAACATTTTCTAATATTATAGAAATTTATATAGGCAATTACTATGTAAAAGAAATAAAAACAAAATTAATGAATGCGGAACATGAGCTTCAATTCTAATTTTTATCCTCATAAATTTTCCCTTAAAAAATAAACTCAAACATATTCTTACTTTTTCGTTGACGGTGAAGTCCATCAGAGAGGTTTTACAATTCGGCAGACCCTCCACCTAAATAATGGAATTACAAGTGGCACATTCATAGGCCACTTCATTGCAAAATTTACCACACTTGTCACATGATGCATGGTCCATAGTCTTACGAGCAAGAGTAAGGGGATGTTGGTGGATGTCGGATGTGTAAGTGCTTCCAAACTTGATGTTTCGGCAGTCTTGATACTTGCTATTTAAGAACTCTCCAAATATACATTTGAGATGAGCAGAAAGCTACATATAGCACAGTAATAGAACCAAAACTTTGAATCTCGTTCTTCCTCACAAATTCACAGTAATATTCACCTAAATTATCTTCAGCAATATATCATAAGCTAAGAAGATGATCATGTTGTATGTGCTTTACAATGAGTGGTAGCGTAGCACATCCAAAATCTAGAGTAAATTCACATTTAGTGCAACGAAAGATTTTCATTTCATAATTACAAGCACTACACTTTTCATCCAATGGTGTACTGGAGAGAATGAGGGAATGCTCGTGGCCGACATGAGTAAGCTTTTCTGGGATCAAACTACATGAAACATCAAGTTCAAACGTGCATTCGCTACACTTATAGGTAAAGCCATTTGTAAAAAGTTTGCAAGCATCACAAAGAACAAGCATAAGTCTCCTTGATTCCAAGGTGAGCATGTGGCTGTGAAGTGGGTGTTGCTTTTCATGGGGTAATTCTACACAAGATTTGTGTAGAAAAAAAGAACACGGAGCACACTTGTAAAACGGAGGGAAGATGGGCCGTATACACCCGTCGCATAGTTCATAATTCTCAAGCTCATCGGTAAGCTTCAAGTCATGCTCATGACTAAAATGTTTAATTTTTAAACGTATTTCAATTTTGTCCTCTCCCACCTTGGTTGATGACTCAATAGGCTCCATATCTTTTGATTCCCACTTAAATGATAACTCCCTACCAACCTTGTCCATAGCACAATCAAGATGGACACCATAATCGCAACTTGAGCAATAATAAATCCCATAGTTTGTGTCCAACTTTTTTACACAAAATTGACAAAGTCGGTCCTCAGATTGATCAGTCTTGAGAGATTTGGTGAGGTTGAGAGGGTGCTTGTGCTGCATATGTTTGACCATGTGTGGTAAGAAAGCACATTTGCGGTGGAACCAAATTCCACATAAGGCACATAGGTAAGACATGCCTTCACCTTTTTTACCACAAAAATCACAATTGAATGAGTTTGACCCCTGGACGAGGACCAATGGGTGGTCGTGAATTTCAACTTCAAGGATGGATTGCAGCGAAGAAGCACATTTGACATCAAGGACAAATTTGCAGAAGGGACAATGGTAAAAGAAATGTTTGCAAACTAAATTGCAATAATTGCATTTGTAAGTGCCCTCATCATGCTGTGTTCTTTTCTGGAGAACTAAAGGGTGTTTGTCATGTATTGGGAGTTGCAACTTCTGGGGTAGTTCAGCGCATGAATTATGAAGACGAAAGTTACATTGCCCACAACACACGCATGAACCCACAATTGCTTCACCACACCCAGCACATTTGTATCCACGTCCAAGAACTTCTAATTTGTCTTTCTTGACGGGACACGAAGTTTCCAGGAAATTCATTGATTATCAAAGGATGCTCATGGATGAAGTGTTGAAGTTCCATCTCTCTCAGTTGTCTCCCTGTCAAACACACATACAACTAATTTGTCTACCGGACTGGAAAATTGTGGGCACTTTGCACTTGATTGTGGTGGGTGTTATGCTTTTATGTGAATATGTATTAAATGATTATCTTAGATATTCACTTGGGAATTGAAAACTTTGAGTAAGCACAACTTTCCGTGCGCTTCAACAGAACATACCCTTTAGTCACTCCTTGCACTAAAAAGGGAAGATCATCTTCAAATGAAAATAAGTTTGGATCTTTTAATTATCTAAAAGAAATTGTAGTAAAAGTAAAGTAAAAAAGCTCTCTAACTCATCATAAATTCAAATGGCAAAATAGCAACACAAGGTACTTTTTTTTGGGGGGGGGGGGGGGGGGGGGGGGGGGGGGGGAATTAGCAAGAAATACTCATGAAAGAACAAGAACTTGGACTCGGCTTCGAAACTTTGTTGATCTATTTGGTTGCATGAATTTAGATTGAGTAAATTTATATTTAAAGCTCCACTTCTACTTGGATTTCTTAAGAGTATAATCTTGATAGTTTGATAAAGGAGTGGGAGTGAATGAACAAATTAATGTATAATGAAATAGAAAAGAAAGGAATCAGGAACTCTTCCTGCCAAATATCTTGGAATGCCTCTTATTTCAGGAAAGCTGACTATGAGGGAATGCACTCCTCTTATTTAACCACTTCTTGTGGAAGGGGACTGAGGAGGGGAAGGGAAATATTAAAGTTTCTTGGGAGCAGGTGTATACTTTAAAAAAGGAAGGTGGATTGGGACTAAAAATGGTTGGAGGATGAAATAAGGCTGTTCAATTGCGACCTTATAATGCAATCGCATTCTCTGCTCCAATTGCTTTTTTTGTTTCTGTATTCCTGATTTATCCACTAGGTAAGTCTGGTTGGTTCTGCTATTATGAAACACATTTGGAACCTCTTTGCTAAACCTGGTTCTCTTTGGGTTGCATGGGTCCATGAGGCTCTGTTGAAGGGTAAGTGCTTTTGGAATGTTAATATACCACAACAAAGCACTTGGGGATTGTGTATGATGCAGCAAGCTCCATTGAGGCAAAACTAGTGTGCGCTGATTAATGGGCAGTGGGCTTGGTCTCCAGCTTACTCTGATGAATTGGTCATTGTTCAAACTAAACTTAGCCTCATTAAATTTGGGGTAACATGACAGGCCTGTTTGGATTTCATCTCCCTGAGGAAAATTCAACTGTACTTCTGCAATATGGGAGCAACTCAGAAATAAAGAAAATGAAGTTCCATAGTGGAAGTTGATCATATGGTTCCCTGGCTGAAACCATTCCAAGACATGGGTGTATTGGCTGGTTGACATTGAGTAATAGGTTGACAACTAGAGAATAGTACTAGTATTTGCTTAGTGAGAAATGAGAAAGGATAATCAAAAGATACAAAAATTAAGCGAAATGAGATGAGAGGTGGCGATAGGAATAGGATGTCTGCTCATGTAAGGAGACCAGAAACATATGAAGATGTGGCTGTGCTCATTCTTTTAAAATTATTCTTATATGAATTTTTTATTTTACTAATATCATGGTCATTTCCATTGCTTATTAATGGTAGAGTAAAGAATTTCTTTCTGGTGACACGCCGTGACAAGGTTTGAACCATATAGAACTTCAATAGTG